>JAEOAD010000006.1:12337500-12380000 GCA_036365145.1 Orientallactaga sibirica | reverse complement strand
CTGCCATTGCCAATTCATCCAGGCTCCCTGAATCTTGAGAGAAGCTTCCTAAACCCACAGCAGATTCATACTGAGGTCCCTTAGACAGCTTCCGCTCATGCAACAGCATAGGGCAGTTGGCATAGACCTCTGGGGCTGACAGCCACATGAGGATATGTTCAGCCTTGCCTTCCTCCACACTCACTTTGTCCTCTTCCCCACACTTTAGGACACTCCATCGGATCAGGTATTCGGGCCGCCCATCATGTCCAAGCCGCTGTCGAATGAGTTCTTCGGGATATGCCTGCAGCCGGGGCCCCAGGGGCACCATAAGGTCCCCAGCACGTCGTTCCCCTACCATCCTGATTGCCTGGGATACACAAGGAGAAAGATGAGGCAATATGGGAAATGAAAGACTACAGTGTGATAGACTCTTGGAAACACCAGTAAGGTGGGTGGCGATTGGTGGGCTGGCTACACAGTGGAACTTCGAGGGCAAACAGGATGGAGAAGAACGCAGTGAAAACAGCAAGAAGATAAAAAAACATAAGAGTTTAAACTGGGCGTGGTGGCACACGCCTTTAATCCAAGCACTCGGGAGGCAGAAATAGGAGGATCACCATGAGTTCAAGGCTACCCTGAGACTACAGAGTGAATTTCAGGTCAGCCTGAACTAGAGTGAGACCCTACCTCAGAAATAAAAAAAAAAAAAAAAAAAATAGGAGTTTAAACTGGGTGTGGTGGCGCATGCCTTTAATCCCAGCTCTCAGGAGGCAGAGATAGGAGGATCGCAGTGAGTTCGAGGCCACCCTGAAACTACATAGTGAATTCCAGGCCAGCCTGGGCTAGAGCGAGACCCTATCTTGAAAAAACAAAAACAAAAACAAAAAACAGGAGTTTAAAAACTGGAAGACAGCTAGGGTTATAGCTCAGAAGGAGCACCTGCCTAGTATGTGAGAGGCCCTAGGTTCAATCCCCAGCAGAGAAAGAAAGAGAGAGGGAGGAAGGGAGGGGAAGTGAGGGGGAGAGAGAGAGGAAGAAGAGGAGGACAGGAAAAGAGGAGAGGCAAGGCTATCAATCTAAGTCTGATGTGGTGACATGCCTGTAATCTTGACATTCAGGGAGCAGACTCAGGATAAATTGCTAATTCGGAGGCCAAAGCAAGTTCTAAGCCAGCCTCAATTAAACTGCGAGACCTTGTCTTTAAAAAAAAGGGGGGGGGCGCTGGAGAGATGGCTTAGGGGTTAAGGCGCCTGCCTCCTAATCCTAAGAACGCTGGTTCCAAGCGGTTCCAATCTCCAGGTCCCACGTTTAGCCAGATGCAAAGTGACGCAAGGGTGCAATGCTGCACTTGCCCATAAGGGGGAGCAAGCATCTGGATTTCCGTTCACAGCAGCTGAGAGACTGCTGGTGCGCCCATTAGCTATCTGTCTCCTCCTCTCTGTCTCTCTCTCTAAAAAAAAAAAAAAAAAAAATTAAAAAATGGGCATGTGGTGGCGCACACCTTTAATCCCAGCACTTGGGAGGCACAGATAGGAGGATTGCCATGAGTTCGAAGCCATCCTGGGACTACATAGTGAATTCCAGGTCAGCCTGAGCTAGAGTGAGACCCTACCTCAAACACAACACACACACACACACACACACACACACACAAGACAACCAAGTGAACATAACGTAATAACAAGCTACTATTATTCTTAGATGGAGAAGGTAGGTAGCACACATCAGGTAAATGGAGTTATTATGGCAGAAGCTCAATTGGAGTTGAATCAACAGGAAAAAGTATGTTTCATATGAAGCAGTGTAGGGTGACAAGACATGGTGAGAATAAGAATGGGGGGGAGCAAATGCTGATAAAGATATAGTGATGGGGGTGGGGAAATGATTTAGCGTTTAAGACGTTTGCCTGAGAAGCCTAAGGACCTCGGTTCAATTCCCCAGGACCCATGTAAGCCAGATGCAGAAGAGGGCGCATGCATCTGGAAGTTTGTTTGCAGTGGCTAGAGGCTTTGGCATGCCCATTCTCTCTCTCTCTCTCAAATAAATAAATAAATAAAATATTAAAAAATTTAAAAAAGATACGGTGATGAAGGTAGAGGTTATGTCCAGGAGCACGGGCAGAAGACAAGTAAAAGAGAGGGGGATGTAAGATGTGGACCTCAAGGAGGGGCAGGAATCCACTTAGGAAGGCTAGGAGATTAGCAGTGAGGCTTCAATGGTCACCGATTGGCGCAGGGCCAAGAACAACAATCCCTTAGGCCCGCGGGTAGGGAAAAAGCATAAAGATGGCCTGAGATGGGGTGGTGATGTCGGTGATGTCTAGTCGGGGCGGGGGGGGGTGATGGCTGACCAATGAAAGCAGCAAGGTCACACCCAAGCTTGGATACCGGTGGACGATGGAGGAGGGCAGCATCGTCAAGGGGGCCATGTAAGTAAAGGTGGGGGGACGGCGGCCCCCCACGCAGGTGACAGGACGGAAGAAGAGCGAGACCTGGCATCCCTTCGTCAGTCCCACGCAGAAGGGATAAGGGGACCGAGGTAGGGGGTCCGGGGAAGGCACCAGGCCGGCGCAGAACTCTCCTCTCACCTCCCACCGCTCGGGCTCAGGTCCTCGCAGGGACCAAGCAGCCGATCCCCCGCCGTCCCGGTCCCGCCTCCTCGCCCGAGCTCCCTTCCGGGTCACACCGCGAACGCACGCACCGCACCGCGCGGCATCTACGGGTCCCACCGCGGCCCACGCTGAGCGCGACGCGACGGCGCGCGAGGGAGAGCGGGGCATGCGTACTGCCCGCCCGCCCGCCCGCCCGCCCGGGGTGCTGCACGCCTTCAGCGGCGGGGGACGCGGGGGCGCTGCGCGAGGAGCCTGGGTTCGAGTCCCGCTGCTCCCCGCCGCAGTACGTTCCCAGCCAGGTGGGAAGCCCCCCTGAATCTGCCTTCTTCATCCTCCATCTCCTACCTTACTGTCATCCACTCTGGGTAACACTCCCACCCCAGGACAGTCCTTTGACATTTCCGGTAGGTCTTGTGTCCGTGAATTTCCCAAAGCCCCTCCGTAATATTTTAAGGTACTGCTGCCACTTTGGCTTTAAAAAAGAAATTGGGGACCTGGAGAGATGGCTTAGCGGTTAAGCGCTAGCCTGTGAAGCTTAAGGACCCTGGTTCGAGGCTCGATTTCCCAGGACCCACGCAAGCCAGATGCACAAGGTGGTGCATGCATCTGGAGTTCGTTTGCAGTACCTGGAGATCCTGGTGCGCCTATTCTCTATTTGCTTCTTTCTCTCTCTGCTTGTTGCTCTCAAATAAATAAATAAATAAATAAATATTTTTTAAAATTTTATTTTTTTGGTTTTTCCAGGAAGGGTCTCGCTGTAGCCCAGGCTGACCTGAAATTCACTGTAGTTCAGGGTGGCCTCGAATTCACAGCGATCGTGTGTGTGTGTGTGTGTGTGTGTGTGTGTGTTTGAAACAGGGTCTCATGTAGCAGGGACTGGCCTGGAACTTGCTTTGTAGCCAAAGATGACTTTGAACTTGTGATCCCTCTGCCCTCACTTCCTGAGTGCTGGGATTACAGTTGACTGGTGCTGGAGACCAAACACATGGCAAGTACTCTACCAACTGAGCTACACCCCCACACACACACACACACATTTCTTCTTTTGTTTTTCAAGGTAGGGTCTCACTCTAGCTCAGGCTGACCTGGAATTCAACATATAGTCTCAGGGGTAGCCTTGAACTCCCGTGATCCTCCTACCTCTGCCTCCTGAGAGCTGGGATTAAAAGCCCATGCCACCATGCTGCTGCCCCCACACACACACCATTTCTTAGATCATAGACTTCAGTGGTCCAAAGTCCCCTTAAGACTTTCATTTTCTAAATATTTTTTATTTATTTATGAACAGATTGAGAGAGAATGAATGGGTGTGCCAGTGCCTCTTGCTGCTGCAAACGAATTACAGGTGCACATGCCTCTTGGTGCATCTGGTTTTACATGGATGGGTACTAGGGAATCGAACCTGGCAACGTAGGCTGGCAGGCTTTGTAAACAAGCGCCTTTAACTGCTGAGCCATCTCCCCAGCATCAAGCAGGCAGTTTGTGTTTACTGCCCCCTCCCTATGGTGAAAAGACCCCAAAGACACAACCAAAGACACCAGTCTGTGCACAAAAATGATACATTTATTGAAAGAGTATTTTTTAATACAAAAGAAAGCTCTGTACATAGGACTGTGACCATGTCCGCTATCCCTGGGTTAGTATCCCAGGAGAAGTAGAAACCACTGACACACACACACGCATCCACACACACACATTCACCCAGACACACCAGCACACACACGCGCGTGCACACACACACACTCACGCATGTGCATGTGCACGCACACACACCCCAGAGCCACCAGGAAGGGAAACACCAAGGGTCACAGCGCATAGAAATGCCACCTCATCCCTGACACGCGTGTTCTCCCACGGCCATGCTCACACAACACACATTATAAGCACTTTGCCTGATTCACTCACTGGGTCTGTCTTTTGTGAGGAGGAATTCATCAACATCTCCTCCCATGGGTGGGGGAGTGGGGAGTGAGTGCGTGGTGGTGGAGTGAGACAAGAGCAGAGAAAGGGGCTGGGCAGTTACAGACCTGAGTCCCAAGCTCCCTCACTCTGGCTGGCCCCTGATTTATCATGCCCAGCCTTGAAAGTCACCCATAAATACCCCAGCTATCTTTAGGAGAAAGCCCAGAAGGATGACTTCCATCTTGGCATCCCCCAACTGGGACAAGACAGCAATAGGGATTTAGAGGTTGGGGGTTCTCAAACAGGTCGGCAAATCAATCATCCCCTTGATACCTAGGCTGTGCGTAAAATCTTCCCCCACCCTTTCACCTAATCGCAGAAGCAGGCTTGTTCCTACTGAAGGCAGTTAGCAAAGGGTTAACAAAACTCCACCCCAACTGCCCCTTCTGAAAAAGCTTTCTGGATACAGGCGGTGTGTGAAGGTCGGCTGACACAGGGTACAATACCCTCCCCCATGCTGGCCTTACCCTCAAGGTCTACCCCAAGGGGCCATAGGGGATGGGGCATGACCCCTGTACAAATTACATAAATACTGAGGTTACACTTAGAAAAATAAAGTCATTTTCTTCAAGGCTTTTTTGTCTTAATTTAAAAAAGTTACAGTAGCTGCTCACTCCCTGGGAGAGCCGCCCATTTCTGGCTCCCATTGCTGCGTTCAGCCCAAGAGCTGCTCCTACTTCTGACCCCCATTCCTGCATCTCCCCACCTCCCAGACCCCACCCTGCTCACTGCAACTTGGGCCCCAGGCAACAGCAGCCCTGGGGGAGCACAAGGCTGCAATGCCCATGTATGTGGCACAAATGAAATCAGTTGCCTCTGACACCTACCCCCGTTTGGTCCCCCTCTTTCTAGCAACAAGCCCTAAAGGGTAAAGAGGCCCAGAACTGTGGGTTCCCCTCCCTACCCTGTTGGGGGCATGGCCTGAGGGCCCCTTCCTGGCTTTCTCCTGGAAACAACCCAGGGCCGGTCAATCCCAGAATCTCCCCCCCCCAACACACACTGGTGGACCCCAAGAGTTCATGGGGTGGCTCTGTCCCCAGGAGCCCAGCCAGTACTGGGGAGCCTAAGGGCTCCCCAGGGAAGGGAGTTTGGGCAGATAGGGGGGACGAGAAAAACGCCATTAAAAAAAAGTTAAATATTTTAAAAATATATATTTATAGATTTGTTTTCACTTCGTCTCCTCAAATAAAAAGTTCAAAATCAACTTTAAGTAAAGCAGCTGGGAGGAAAGGGGGGAAGACAAGGGGGAGAAGGGAACGCTGGTGGTTCCCTCCAACCCAAGAGCCCCTGGAGGTCCATGGGAGTGGCAAGGCAGAGCAGGTGGCCCCAGGGACCTGCCCAGTGCACAGGCCCAGCTACTCAGGAGCTGAAGGGGCAGAGGGCGGTGGCATGAGGGAAGAAGCCCCCATCTCCCCAGCTGGCTTCCTGAGGGGCAGGACTCTTTTGATCCAGCCTGTGGCAGACACAGCGCTGACCTGGGGTCAGCAAAGAGGCTGGAGAAAGGGTCCCAACGCTTCCTCAGGGGAGGACAAAGTGCCAGGTCCCACAAAAAGCCTGTGAGTGGGAAGGTGGGGCACAGTCCCATTGGGTAAGCTAATACTCATGGCAAACATGGAGCCAAGCTGGCAAGGGGAGTCTGAAGAGGGAGAGGAGCAGCCCTACCATCAGCAATGGGAGGTGGAGGGAGGAGGAGAGGGTGAGGGAGGACAGGTGGAGGGCGGGCAGGCCCATTTCTTTGGCTGGAGTGAGAGGGCATAGTCCTGTGGCTGCCCACTCCTTCTCCCCGCCTCCCTCCTGCGGCCCGTCAACGTGTGTGTAAAGAAAACGTGAAAAGGCAACAATAAATAAGTGGTGCCATCCCTTGGGCCATCTGTCCAGGGCGGCGGGCGGATCATTCACTCTTGGTGCTGTGGGTGGCGTCTAAGTTCACCACCTGTAGCTCGGTGAGGTTGCTGCTGCTCCCAGCCTGCTGCCCTATCACGGCCATCTGTAGGGAAGGAGGGGTGCGAGGAAAGCAAGTGGCAGGATGGGGGGGGGGGTCAACTCGGGCTCCCCCTGCTGGCCTGCTGGCCCATCCCAGGCCTGAGCAGGAAAACATTGGGGCCCCTAGAGAGAGAAGAGGCTGCGTGGGAGGGAGGAAGCGGTGCCTCTACTTACCTGGTGAAGCTGGACTGCAGAAACAGGGATCTGCACTGTCCCTGAGGGTGCCGTCAGGAACACCTGGGGGACTCCACCTACAGCGGAAAGCACAGGAGGAATTCATCGGCTTGCTCAGGAGGAGCCTCCACACAGAGGAGGGGAAGTAAAAATCACAAGTGTTGGTGAGCCTCGGACGTCAGTGCCCAAGGGTGAATCCAGTGGGTGAGGGTGCCTGTGGTAAGTGTGCCTGAGTGTCCAAGTGGACAAGTATGGATGTCGGTGTGTGTGTGTGTGTGTGTACAGGAATTTGTGTGAGCATCTGAGTGTATTGTGAGCGTGTGCATCTCAGTGTGGAGGCTGGGGGACATTTGGGTGTATAAGGGAGGACATGGTCCCCTTTCTTCAGCCCTGGCCTTTCCCTCACCTTGCTCCTGGACCTGGCTGTGGGACACCTGCATGGTGGACGGTGCCTGGGAGAAGGCATTGAGCACGGTGAGGCTGCCATCTGCCAGGCCCGAGGTGGGGGCATACATCACTGCGTGGGGGCTAGGGTACATCATGTGGCCACCCACAGTTGTGGGCACGGACGACGTCATGATGGTGGCGGGCAACGTCACTGGAAAACACAGACACACATCAGGGAGCTAGGCACTGGTCCCTACTGATATCATCCCACCCCAGGATTCCAGTTTCCATGTCATGTCTTGGGTTACAAGTTTCATAAAAGACTTTCGCTGTTCCCTGTCATCAACTAAGAAGTGGCCCTATCACTTGATGGCATTGGGTTGCCTAGCCCTGAATTCTGTTCCAGATCGGGAGATAACAGTCACTGACCCACTCCCAGGAAACTCACTTTTTTTAGGAACTCCATGACCTCCATTTTTTGTTTGCTCTTCCTCCTCCCTCTTCCTAAACTTAGACCTAACTAACAAATGCATCTTCTAAGCAGGCACATTTAACAAATACACCTTTTTTTTTTTTTTTTGAGGTAGGGTCTCGCTGTAGCCCAGGCTGACCTGGAATGCACTATGTAGTCTCAGGCTGGCCTTGAACTCACAGCAGTCCTCCTACTTCTGCTGGGATTAAAGGCGTGGGCCCCACACCCAACCAAAGCAAACGTATCTGTAAAGGAGGCACTTCTCAAATGTTAACATGCATAGTTATGTGGGAATCTTGTTACAATGCAGATTTTGATTCAATAGGTTTGGAGTGACACTTGAGATTCTGCACCTCCATAAGCCCTCAGATAATGCTAGGGCTTCCAGTCCCTAGACCACATTGTGCAATAAGGTTGGAATAACAATAACAAAATAACTTGGAGTGTCTCATCGTTTCTGACATGACCCAAGATACTTGAGAGAAACCTGTACGGAGACAAGTGCTCCAATTGTGCCTTCCTGGTTATTATGTAAATATTGTGTCTTTGGGCCAATAACGCCTCAGTGGTCTCTAATTTTCCTCCTGAATTTCACACCCCCACTGCAGGGCAGCATGCAAAATTCTGTCACTCTCCCCTGACTTTCCCATTAAAGATGAGGTCAAAAAGCCTCAGTGTGTACTTTAGAAATAATCTGGCCTTGGGTACAGGAGAGACACTGCTGGGCACTTACTGCTAGGCTTCCTGTGGAGAGCAGGGCATGGAGGGTGACAATGATGTAAGTTATACCTGTCCCGCTGGAGGAGGTCTGCGTGAGGTCTGTGCTGCTGTCGCGAGAGGGAGACGCTTGCTGTGGGGCCTGATGCACCTGAATGGCCTGCACAGGGACCTGCTGGGCCACTGCCCCACCTACGAGACACAGTGTCTTACTTGGGCTCCATCCTGTCCACCTGCCACCTCCCCCAAACATACATGGATAGTCCAGTCCCAGGGTCTGGTACACTAGTCCCCGACTCCCATCACTGTCTTCCCTGGGAGCCAACGAGGTCCTTCTGCCTGAGGCCACTTTCTTGGGTTACCCCAGGAGCTAGCCTTGACCCAGTAAGGACATGTCAAGCTGGAGAAGTAGTAGACTGGCAATAGAGGAACAAGACTGGGCTAGCTGTACAAAAGCAGTAGTACTGACCCTCCTTCTTAATTCAGACAGCAGGGGTCCCAGTGGCTGAGGCCTCACCTTTCAATAGGACACAAAAAGGTTCTCAGGCGCTAACCTGCATTTGTCGTCCTATGTTGTCCTGGTGCCAGCCCTAAACCCAATCTTAAAATGCTCAGTTTGTCCCAGGGAGGATAGAGCTCTCTTGTGACTCACCAGGCATGAGGGTGAAGCTAGTAGGCAGCTGCATAAGGCCCCCAGAGGAGACAGGGCCACTGCCTGTACTCTTCAGCACAGTCCCGTTGGCACTGCTCACAGCACTGGGGCTGACGCTAGCAGACACAGGTGCCAGGTAGTTGGTGATGGGGAAGGAGGGGCCACTGCTGACTTGCATGGTGGTTGAGGTGCTGGGTGCGGTTTGGATGGTAGAGGTGGTACCCGGCAGGTTGGTGACTGTGAACGCGGGCTTCAGTGTGTCCTATACCCAGAGCAAAGATGGCGCAGTGAGCTTCTAGCAGACCTTGCCCTTGGAGTCACTTTGTGTGAATTGGGAACTCAGGCTGAAATCAGTGTGTTTGCGTTAAAATTCCAGCTGGAACTTGGGCAAGTTACAGTGCTGCTGCTGGGCATGGTGGTGTATGCTTGTAATCCCAGCACTTGGGAGGTTGAGGCAGGAGGATTGCCACAAGTCCAAGGCCAGCCTGTGCTACAGAATGAGACCCTGTCTCAAAATAAATAAATAGTAAGAGGAGGGGCTGGAGAGATGGCTTAGCAGTTAAGGTGTTTGCCTGTGAAGCTAAAGGACCCAGGTTCAATTCCCCAGGACCCACATAAGCCAGATGCACATGCATCTGGAGTTCATTTGCAGGGGCTACGGGCCCTACGTGCCCATTCTCTTTCTGTTTATCTCTCTTCTCTCTAGATCTCTGCTTGCAAATAAATAATTTAAAAAAAAAAATAGGAGGAGTGACAGGCATGGTGGTGCACGCCTTTAATCCCAGCATTCGGGAGGCAGAAGTAGGAGGATTGTCGTTAGTTTGAGGCCACCCTGAGACTACATAGTTAATTCCAGGTCATCCTGGGCTAGAGTGAGACCCTACCTCGAAAAAACAAAAACAAAAACAAAAACAAAAAAAAAGGAGGAGGGCTGGAGAGACGGCTTAGCGATTAAGGTGTTTGCCTGCAAAGCCAAAAGATCCCAGTTCAGTTCTCCAGGACCCATGTAAGCCAGATGCAAAAGGAGGCACATGCACCTGGAGGTCATTTGCAGTGGCTGGAGGCCATGGTGCACCCATTCTCTCTCTTTCTGCCTCATGCTCTCAAATAAATAAATAAAATATATTTTAAAAAATAGGAGGAATGGGGAAGGAGGAGGGGTGAGAGTCAATAAAACCAATTTTACTTGAAAATGCCATGAATTCAAAAGAAATTTAAAAAAATAAATAAACAGTAAGGGCTGGAAAGATGGCTTAGCAGCTAAGGCATAGTTAAGGCACTTGCCTGCAAAGGCATTAATGATACAAGTTCAATTCCAGTACCCATGTAAAGCCAGGTGCACAAAGTGGCACATGCATCTGGAATTTATATACTGGGGCTGGAGGCCCTGGCATGCCCATTCTCTGTGTTTCTCTATTTCTATCTCTTTCTACTTACAAGTAAAAATAAGTAAAAATTTTTTTAATTTGAAAAATAAAAAATAAGTAAGAAATGGCAGCTGGGTGTAGTGGCGCACGCCTTTAATCCCAGCACTTGGGAGGCAGAGGTAGGAGGATCACCATGAGTTCAGGGCCACTCTAAGACTACATAGTGAATTCCAGTTCAGCCTGGACTAGAGTGAGATCCTACCTCGAAAAATCAAAATAAATAAATAAATAAATAAGAAATGATAATATCTACCCCATAGGTTGTTTCAATACAATAGGCTAACATACCTAAAAACATTAGGATCTATGCTAACATACATAAAACCACTTAGGAGTAATACATTGCACATGACAAGACCAAAACAAACATTTACTATTCTTATGGTGAACCGTGGCTCTCTCACCCAGGGTCTGTTCCTAGTTCTGGTGACGACCATATATATGTGACCCTAAGATAATTACTTCCTTTGTATAAGCCTGTTTTCCTGTTCCATAAATAAGAGAGGTTAATAAATAAGAGGCTGGGTTTATGCGTGATTTTAAAAAGTTCTCACAGGTCTAAACTGCCAAGTTCAAAGACAAGGACTGCGAGATTTTTTTTCAGGGAATTTAGGATTTGAGAGACATCTTGAAGGTTTGCAAATGAAGCAGTTTATGCCAAATGTTTAATAAGACAAACTACTATGGGACTTGCCCACTACAATTTCCTGCATGCAAATGAGACTCACGGGGTCTGAAAATGATTGACTACAGATAACTGAAAAGAAGGTGAAACCTGGAATCCTCTCTCCTCAGAGGGCCTCTGTTCTTAGATGAGCAAGGAAGAAGCCAGGAGCTAAGACCCAAGCCATCAAGCCTAGATCAGACCAAGTCAAGCAGAGGCAGGCAGGCTTGGGTTAGCCCAGGATGTTTGCTAAGCAGCGGGGTTCCAGGCTCCTGATTGGTCGAACCGTTGCTAAGGCAAACAGTTCTGCTTTCTCCCATTGGCCAGTTAGTTAAGGGACGCCCAGAGGCGGGAGCTCTTCAGACAGAAAGCAGGAAGAAACCCCGCCCCTCCCTTACCGGGAAAAGGAAGGAGGAGGCGTGAGTTGGGCCGGCATCCCTAGCAGCCAGCGAAGGCGCTCTCTAACCGCCCGGGGCCCTGACATCCCCAACGCCCGGGTCATGCAAGCCATCTAGTTAAGGTAGTGCTTCCCCCAACCCCCGCCCAGTCGGACCGCCCGCCTGCCAACAGTGCTGGGTTCCCAGGACCCTGAGACCCGGAGCGATCCCTTCCTACTCCCGGGCGACCCAGCCTGCCGGGAGGGCAGGGCTAAGCGACACCCCCGCCCCCAGCGGGGAGACAGCTGGAGGGAGGAATGCACTGGCCCTGCCAGGCAAGCGGCTGCGGGCGGGAGGCCGGCGTGGAGCCCGAGCCGGCCTTATATGGGCACGGAGGCCGCCCGCTTATCTAGGGGGCCGGCCTCCTGTCAGGAATGGAGGATGGACACCTGTCCCCTAGGATAAGGAGGTACTAACCCTGGCTCCACTCCACATCGATGGGGGGGGGGGGCATCTGTTTACCTGTACTGGGCCAAGGAGGGAAAGGGTTCTTCTTTTCCTTCCCTCCCCTCACATAGGTGACCCAAACACACCTTGGTCTCCCCACTGCTGTCAGACTCTGACACCTGGTAGGTGAGATCCGGCTCTTCAAAGCCAGTGGCACTCATTCTCTGGTCTGTGGTGGGGTCTGAGCGGGGTGGAGAGTCTGGCGAGTTGAGGCAGGTCTGAATCAGTGCCTTGCCAGTCTCACTGGTGATCATGGGCTGGAGTTTGCGGGTGGCAAAGGTATACACATGGCCTGTCTCACTGGCCACCAGCAACAGCACCTGCGTCCCTGTCAGCGTGGACAGCTCATAGGCCTGGGGGAGGAGAGGAAAGGGGAAGATGGGCAGGTCAACAAAACTTTTTCCCTCCACTTTCCTCAGGAAGGAGGAAAGAAAAGTATGACACGGTGATCTCCAGCCCCCACTGCTATAGTAACCTTCACTTCTAGTGACTCTAGTGGGGTCCTATCTGGATATCTGAAGGTAAGGTAGGAATAGAAAACCCACACATGCTTCTCTCCTTGAAGGAGCTGACCCCAGATACTCCAAGCGAATAATCAAAGCCCACCTTTCTTCCTCCACATCAGGGGGGGACATTTAGGGACCCAGGTAGGGACTCATCAACATTAGCTTGGTGCCTAGAGACTCAGAGGTCCACTCCCTTCCTCACTGTCACAGGGACAGCGTGAGGTCCTTCCCACACTGGAATTCATGCATCACATTAATGGTAGGGACCACCTCAGTGCCAAGCTTTCATGTTCCCTCCCAGAAACTGCACAGGCTCTAACCTTCTTCTCTTAACACCGTGCTGCCCCTTTTTCCTCCGTCCTCTTGGGAAGGCAGGCGGGAACCACCTTCTCTCAAACCCTTCTCTGCTGACGGCCAAAGGGGTGCATGAGCCCCAGGGAAGGGATTCCCAACAAAGTGCACGACCCACCTTAAAAGCAACCCCAGTTTCCACATGGCACAGGTAAAAACACTGGTCCTCTGCTTCCATCCCTTTCTGTATCTTTTACACCCCAAGATGACTTCTTTCCTCAACCACAGTTTACTGGTATTGACTGGCAGAGAAGGAATTTCCTGATACCTCTATAAATCTTCCTGATTTCTCCCCAAACTTCATAGACTCATTCGCCCTATGGGCTGGAAACTCCACTTGCCCCAAAGGCAGGCGAATTCTGCCACCAGTCTTGCAGCAGTCTGAGATTTCCAGAGAAAGCGACAGAAGACACATGGTCAGGGCGGGACTTGGTCCCCTAGCTTGCTACTCCTGGGCAACAGCAGTTCTCTGACCCTACTGCCTCCTCACCTGGTGCTTCCAAGCTAGCACACAACTCTAGTGATGCCCACCTTCCTCCCACACACGCTAGCTCCAGCCTTAATCTGCAAACCTCTTCTGCTCCTGGCCTATCCACCACCCTTTCGGAACACGAGGACGCACTGGATCTACTGACCCCCGCGTCCGGTGATCCACCTTCCTGACCGCCCCTGCTTACTACTCCTGCACTCCATCAGGACCCTCTGGCTTTCTCTAGCGCGCCGGTCACTCCCACCTGGGCGCTTCCCCCCTCCCATCCTAGCTGTTCGCTGCATCTAGAGCTCCCCTCTCCCCACATTTTCCTGGCGGCCCCTCCCCTTTCTCCCTCCCAGGGTCCAGCCATCCCCTCCCACACACCTCCAGCGCGGACTCACCGCCTCTCACCTCCGCCTCTGCTCTCTAGCCTGGCTCCCCCGTGCGCGCAGCCACCTACCCACCCTTCCTCCCCGGATCCCCGGTGACCCCCGGCAAGCCTCCAGCCCCGTCCGTCCCCCTTATTACCTTCTTCATGATGCCCGTCTTCCTCTTGCTGAAGGTCGTGTAGCGCCGCAGCTTGTTGTCGATGAACTCCATCTTGATCTTCACGCGGCCCCGGGTCTTCTTCCCCGGCTTGGCCCCGCTCACCGCTCCGCTCACCGGCCCGTAACCCCCGGTGGCGGCCGCCGATGCTTCGGGCCCACCGACCACCACGCCGAGCTCCATCTCGCTCAGGCTCCTCTTCAGGCCGCGCCGCTCGGCGCCCAGCTCCTCCTCCTCGCCCGACTCCGAGTCGCCCTCGCTGCCGCTGTAAAGGGCCCCAGCGGTGGGCGCCGGGGTGGTGGCAGCCGCCGCTGCAGCCTCCCTCTCCAAGCGGCCCGCTCCAAGTCCCGCGCCGTTCCCGGGGACCCTGCTGCCCCCGTTTGCCCCACGAGTCCCGCCACCGCCTCCACTGCCCGGCCGCCCCGTCGGGGTCCGGTTCAAGCTGCCCCCTAAGGCCGATCCCCGGCCCAGAGCCGCCGCGGCCCCAGCTTGGCTCGGTAACATGGCGCTCGATGCAAGACGAGTGGACGGGTAGTTCAGCGAGGAATGGGAACCGCTGCCGCTCCCGCCGCCATCGGCTTCACGGTGAAACCCGGCACTCGAGCTGCTTGCTAGAGCGGCTATCGCTGCCGCGGACGCCGCTGCGAACACCGGGGCCCCTGCACGCCCGGGGCCGGCCTGGGCCCTCACTTTCCTGCCCCTGTGGCCCGGGTTGCCCCAGGCCGTGCGCAGCGCCCCCTGTCCGTATGCTAGGGCGGCGCGCCCGGCGGCCGTCAGCGTCCCCCCGGGGGGCAGGGGCTGCTGGCCACGGCCGAGACAAGCGGGTGGAGGGGGGCCGGGACCACGCGCTGGCGGCGGAGGGATCCCCCGACCCTTCCCCCCATATAAAGAGATACAATGTTTCCTTTTATGGCGAGGCCGCTCCTTATATGGTGAGCCCCAGAGCCCCCGCCCCATTGGTCCGCGGTTCCGGCACCTCCGCTCCCTATTGGCCCGGAGGGAGAACTTATTTGCATAGACATACCGAACTCGCTGCTGTCATCCCGCGTCAGACCGCGATTCCGAAAGGGGAGGAGCCGACTCCTCTCTTAAAGGTACAGGGAGAGAAAGCGCAGCTCCGCCTCCCTTCCTCCCTCTCCACCCCAAGCCAGAGAATAGTAAAGAATTGGGAGGGACCTGCGGGGAGGAAGCCCGGGAGAGGGAGGGCTGGAGCGTGTACAGTCTTGCGGAGCTGAAAACAAATACTTGGGGAGCCCCTGAGTAGATTGGGGGTTTGAAATGAGAAAATAGACCACAATTCCGGAGTGCAATGGGAGATTGGAGCACTCTCCCATGCCTGCTTTAAGGAAAGCAAAGTTTATGGGAGCGAGTGAGCTGGAGTGTTTAGAAATCCACTCCAACTCTACCCCGCTCACTTCCCTTTCCCCTCTTTTCAAGGGTTCAACACTTTCCCACCAGTCAGTCTGACTCCCGAGTCCTCATCCATCATCTTCTACACTGGGGGGGGGAATCATACATACATCTGGAAAAAGGGGGCGGGAAAGAGAGTCATCTCATATCCCTGATGGGGGCAGGGCGGGAAAGGAGATCGGTGAAGACTTCCAGCTGCCCACTGAACTGGGAGAGGGCATTAAAGCACACCCCATAGCCAGTGCAGCGCACGAAGATGTAATCGGACAGAAAGCCGGTGAGGAGGAAAAAAAAAATTTTGAAGTTAGAACTACTGTGCTGCAAAGCCCAGGTTCTGGGGTTTTTGCTCCAAGGCAAAATAATTTGGATTTTGATGTTACAGAAATTATTCAAGGGCTGAAGAGATGACTTAGTGGGTAAGGCGCTTACTTGCAAAGCCAAAGGACCCAGGTTCTATTCTCCAGAACCCACGTAAGTCAGATGCATAAGGTGGCCCATGCGTCTGGAATTCATTTGCGGTGACTAAAGATCCTGGCACTCCCATTCTCTCCCTACCTGCCTCTTTCTATCTCTTTCAAATAAATAAATTAATACATACATATATACATACATACATAAATTTTTTTTTAAAAGAAATTATTCAAATCTTGCCAGCAAGGCGGCACAAGCCAGTAATCCTAGCACTCCAGAGATTGAGGCAGGAGAATTTGTATGTTCGTCAGCCTGGTTACATAGTACCAGGCTAGCCAAGACTACATAGCAAGGCCCTTTTCAAAAAAAAAGCTCGATCTATGTTCGCTAGTGTTGGTGCCCATCCTTCAGGTTCTGATAAAGAGTAAAGAACACAACAGCAGTCAGTCAGTGGCAGTGAATAGGAGCCATCAGGAGGAAGTCATTTTACACCAGTGATTAATAATCTAGTGCGTTTAATGGGATGGGGTGGGAGAGGATGGTTTCCTGCCTTAAATGTTGGGATGAAAATTAAAGCAGTTGGTTGTGATTTATTAGCCATACCGATAACAATACCAACTTAATATACTGGCTCACACCTAAATTCCCAGCATTAAAGGAGGCTAAGGCAGGAGGATCAGCACAGGTTCAAAGCCAGTTTTAGACTAACCTGGCTAAAATGAGACTCTGCCTCAAAACACACACACACACACACACACACACACACACATAAAAAGATAGATGAGTTAAAAAACAAGGTTAAAAAGTGACAGAGGAGTGTTCAGCACTGAAATATCTCTATCACATCTTCCAAGGCTCAGGGTCCATTAAGGAAGAGGTGGCGGATAGAATGTAAGAGCCAAGGGAAGGGTAGGACTCCTTACAACGTGCTCCTCCAGACATCCATGACCTCGCAGTACCTGACACTACCTACACAAGACCATCATAATAGGAAAAGATCATAACATCAAAATAAAAGAAAGACTGATTGAGAGGGGGAAGGGATATGATGGAGAGTAGCGTTTCAAAGGGGAAAGTGGGGAGAGGGAGGAAATTACCATGGGTTATTGTCTACAGTTATAGAAGTTGTCAATTAAAAAAATAAAACAACAAGAACAGCAAAAAAAAAGGTTGAGCTAGGCATGGTAGTACATGTCTTTAATCCCAGCACTCGGGAGCAGAAGTAGAAGGATCTCTGAGTATTTGAGGCCAGCCTGAGACTACCTGGGTGTAGCAACACACACCTTTAATTTTAAAACATTTTATTTGTTTATTTTGGGTTTTTGAGGTAGGGTCTCTCTATAGCCCAGGTGAGAAAGAGACGGGGAGAATGGGCACACTAGGGCCTCTAGCCACTACAAACAAACTCCAGATGCATGCACCACCATGTGCAACTGCCTTATATGGGCTCTGGGGAATCAAACCTGGGTCCTTAGTCTTCACAGGCAAGTGCTTAACCTCTAAGCCATCTCTCCAGCCCCAGCACACCTTTAATCCCAGCACCTGGGAACAGGCAGAAGCAGAATCACCCTGAGTTCAAGACTACATAGGAAATTCTAGGTCAGCCTGGGCTAGAGTGAAACCCTACCTTGAAAAAAAAAAAATCAAAAAACATTACAGGCCATTACCAAGGTTCTTGGTTTCCCACCAGAAATAGGAGAAAGAATGGGTGCACCAGGGCCTCCAGACACTGAAAATGGACTCCAGATATACCCACCACTGTGCATCTGCCTTTAGGTGGGTACTGGGGAATTGAACCTGGGTCATTAGGCTTTGCAGGCAAATACCTTAACCACTGAGCATCCCTCCAGCCCCCTAAAAAGTTTGAGAAATACTAAAATGGAATACAATCAAGAGATTTGTGATCCAGTGTTACATACTTACAAATGCATACATATGAACAGATTTATTCACTAAATCCCTAAATGTAGGAGGAGCTAGGAACTTTCCTCATCCCCATTTCCCAATAGTTTTTTGTTTTTATTTTTTTCAAGATAGGGTCTCATCTTAGGCCAGGCTGACCTGGAACTCATTCTGCTGTAGTCTCAGTCTAACCTTGAACTCATGGTGATCCTCCTACCTCTGCCCCTTGAGTGCTGGGATTAAAGGTGTGTGCTACCATGACCAGCTCCTAACAGTTTTTTTTTTTTTTTTTTTTTTTTTTTTTGAGGTAAGGTTTCGATCTAGGCCAGGCTGACCTGGAATTCATTATGTACTCTCGAGGCGGCTTCAAACTCACAGCGACCCTCCTACTTGGCCTTCCGAGTGCTGGGACTAAAGGTGTGTGCCACCACACCTGGTTTACTAATTGTTTGTTTGTTTGTTTATTTGAGATAAAGAGGCAGAGAGAGAGAGAGAGAGAGAATGGGCACACCAGGGCCTCCAGCCACTGCAAACGAACTCCAGATGCATGTGCCCCTTGTGCCTCTGGCTTATGTGGGTCCTGGGGAATTGAACTGAGGTCCTTTGGCTTTGCAGGCAAGTGCCTTAACTGCTAAGCCATCTCTCTAGCCCTTTATTTACTTATTTAAAAGAGTATGGGTATGCCAGGGCCTCTTGCCACTGCAAATGAACTCCAGATACAAGCGCCACTTTGTGCAGTTTATGTGGGCACTGAGAAATTGAACCTGGGCTGTCAAGCTTTACAAATAAGTAACTTTAACTGCTGAGCCATCTCTCTGGTCCCAATAGTTTTTTGTTTTGTTTTGTTGTTTCAAGGTAGGGTCTCACTCTAGCCCAGGCTGACCTAGAACTATGTAGTCTCAGGGTGGCCTTGAACTCATTGCAATCCTACCTCTGCTTCCTGAGTGCTGGGATTGAAGGTGTGTGCCACCATGCCCAGCTTAAAATAAAATTTTTTTAAACACTTTTCTTTATTTGCAAGGTGGGAGAGAGAGAATAGGTGGGCCACTGCAAACAAACTCCAGATGCATGCACCACTTTGTGCATCTGGCTTTGCATGGGTACTGGGGAATTAAACCAGGGTCATTAGGCATTGTAGGCAAGTGCCTTAACTACTGAACCAGCCTGGCGTTTTTGTGGTTAAGTATGTAGGTACGGTACGGGCATGTGTGACTATGGCATGCATGTGGAAGTCACAGCCAATCTCCTGGTGCTGTTCCTCGACTTCCACCTTGTTTTAGACAGTCTTTGATTCTCTTTTTGGTTTTTCAAGGCAGGGTCTTGCTCTAGCCCAGGCTGACCTGGAATTCACTATATAGTCTCAGGGTGGCCTCAAACTCATGGCGATCCTCTTACCTCTGCCTTCCAAGTGCTGGGATTAAAGGCATGCGCCACCACGCCTGGCTTCTCTTTCTTTTTAAAATATTATTTATTTATTCATTTGCAAGCAGAAAGAGAGGGAGGAGACATAGAGAATGGGCGCACCAGGGCCTCTAGCCCCTGCAAACAAACTCCAGATGCATATGCTACTCTGGCTTTACATGGGTACTGAGGAATTGAACCTAGGTTGTTAGGGTTTGCATGTTTGCTGAGCCATCTCTCCAGACCCCCTTTCTTCTTTTCTTAATATTTTTATTTGCAAGAGATTGTGTGTGTGTGTGTGTGTGTGTGCACATGTGTGTGTAATGGGCATACTAGGGCCTCTTCCCTCTGCAAATGAACTCCAATGCACAGGCCATTTTGTGCATCTGGCTTTAAGTGGGTCTTGGAGAATCAACCCCAGGCCATTAGGCTTTACAAGCAAACACCTTTAACCACTGAGCCATCTCCTCAGCCAAATATCTTTTTTTTTTTTAAATTCACATTCTCAAACACACAAACTGGAGGGACAGACCCGTATCTATCTGCCAGTCTGTGGAAACCCACCAGCTGTTGTGAAGTCACACGGCTGGGGGTGGGGGGAAAAAGGAAAATAATCCATGAGCTAATGCAAGCAACGAGTCTCAGAACAGCTTGTAAAAAAGGCTTCTTTATTGAGAGCAGCGAGTGTAAAAAAAAAAAAACAAAACAAACAAACGAAAACAACAACAACAATAAAAGTGTGAGGCAGGGGTATCCAACCCTCCCCATCTCCTCTAGGGTCCACCCGGAACTCCCATGCCCACCCACCCCACGCTGCAATTACATATAAAAGCCGCCCACAGTGCATACAAAAAGGGCGGGTTATATAGTGTCAAAAGCTCCTGAAAACTCCTTCATCTGCCAGGCACTTAGGATGAGGAAAGGAGAGAATGGGTGGGGGAAAGGTATGGGTCTGGGTTAGTGTGCACAGCCCACAGTGGGGAGAACTCACTTGCTTTGTCCTCCAAAATCCTGGTCTAGACGCCCCCTAGGCAGGACCTGTGTGCCCAGGGCTAGCCTGGAAACTGAGTATATTAAAAAAAAAAAAAAAAAAAGATCCCCCAGACCCAGCTCATCCCCAGCCTAAACCTCTCCAGACAACGGTGGCAGATGAGTGGCAGAGCTGGACCTGGCCAAAGGGAGAAGTCACAGGCCAGAAATTGGGTTTACCTGAGGCACCCATATTGTCCCTGATGAGGGATGGGGTGGCAGAGAAAGATGCTCAGCCCGAGGCTCTAGTCACCTAGTGCGGGTGCAAATCGGCCTTCCCAAGGGGCTGAGGAGGAAGAGGAAAAAGCCCAGGCACTGCCCTGGCCTCAGCAAGGCCCTCTGCACCCCAAGGCCAAGGACAGGGATCTTGCCCATCATGCCGCAGGCTCCCTTAACTTAAGAGGTTTTCTCCCCTGCCCACGCCATCCAGAGCATCCTCCTTGGGATGCCTGGCTCCCTCACGGCTTGCTGTCTGCAGAGCTGTCTCCCAGGATGTTGGCAATCTCGCTGAAGGAAGGCCGGTCCTTGGGGCTCAGGGCCCAGCAACGCTGCATCAGCCGGTAGAGCTTGGAAGGGCAGCCCTCGGGCTGTGGGAGTCGAGCCTTCCCAGCCTGCAAATCTGTACAGAGGACAGTAGGCAGAGTGTCAGCCCAAACATTGAATGAATGACTGATCCAATACCTGATGGGAGCTGTGGTTCCCATAAACAGTGACAGGAAGCTCGCTCTGGGAAGCACTGGCTGATGGGATGGGACTTAGGTTAAGGAGTGTACAGCAAGTATCTTGCAATGCACAGGGGTGATTCTCCTTCCCCTGGGTTACTCTGACTGGTAGGCAGGGTCCCTGTGGGAGCTTAAACAACTGATAGACTTCAGACCAGCTGAAAAAGGCACTGGGGACAAGGGTTATTTGCTACTTGGTATGGAACCATTTCTGTAACTTATGTATTTAGTTTAGCTTTTTTTTTGGGGGGGGGGAGATTAGGGGGCAGTACTGGGATCAAACCCAAGGCTTCATGCTAGGCAAACACTGTACCATTTGAAACAACTCCCCAGCCTGCATTTCAGTCTCTCTTTATTAATTAATTTATTATTTATTTTAATTTTTTATTTTTATTGACAACTTCTTTAATTGTAGACAAGATCCCATGATACTTCCCTCCCTCCCCCCACTTTCCCCTTTAAAACTTCACTCTCCATCATATCCCCTCCGCCCCTCAATCAGTCTCTGTTTTCAGTTTGATGTCATGATCTTTTCCTCCTATTATGATGGTCTTATGTAGTGTCAGGCACTGTGAGGTCATGGATATCCAGGCCATTTTGTGTCTGGAAGAGCAAGTTGTAAGGAGTCCTACTCTTCCTTTGGCTCTTACATTCTTTCTGCCCCATCTTCCGCAATGGACCCTGAGCCTTGGAAGGTATGTCAGTCTCTTTTTTTAAAAAATATTTTATTATTTGTAAGCAGAGGGGGGCGGGCAGAGAGAGAATGGACCCGCTAGGGCCTCTAGCCACTGCAAATAAACTCCAGATTCATGCACCACTTTGGGCATCTGGCTTTAAGTGGGTACTGGGGAATCAAACATGGGTCCTTTGGCTTTGCAGGCAAGTGACTTAACTGTTGGGCTAGCTCTCCAGCTCTGCATTTCAGTATTTTTAAATTTTTAAAAATGTTTTGGTTTAGTTAAGAAAGAGAGAAAGGGTGCACCAGGGCCTTTTCTCGCTGCAAACGAACTCCAGACACATGCATCACTTTGAGTATCTGACTTCACATAGGCACTAGGTAAGTGAACCCAGGCAGAAAACTTTGTAAGCAAGTGCCTTTAACCACTAAGCAATCTCCCCTACTCCCACTTCAGTATTTTTAAAAAATTTGTTAAAGTTTATTTGAGAGAGAAATTGGGAGAGGATGGGGAGGGAGAGGGTGAACTGGGCATGCAAGGGCCTCCAGCTGCTGTAAACGAACTCCAGACACATGTGGCACTTTGTGCATCTGGCTTACGTGGGTCCTGGGAAATCGTTCATGGGTTCTTTGGCTTTGCAGGCAAACACCTTCACTGCTAAGCCATCCCTCACTTCAGTATTTTTAACAACCTAAGTGGTCATAGCTATCTATCTGCTAAATATAAGCCTGCGAAGAAGAGGTAGCTGATAGCTCCAGGACCCTGAGCAAACTGGGGCATGGGAGCAGGGTGTGATCCTCCCCGAGAACAAGAGAAGAGGCTTACCTGCCAGCACTTCATCATCTGCCTGTCCGCCATGGGGCATGTCTCCATGGGTGAACACTTCCCACATCAGCACACCAAAGGCCCAGACATCAGACTTGGTGGAGAAGTCACTCTCCAGAATGGCCTCGGGGGACATCCAGCGCAGTGGCACCCAGGCCTGACGGAAGTGGTAGTACTCGCTGCACAGGGGAGCAACATGTTGAGGGACGAAGGGAGGATGGAGCCATGTCCTGTGAGTTTAGCCTCGCCCCAAGTGTCTGGGACTGTGCCACTGGCTAGGCTCAGCCTTTTTTTTTTTTTTTTTTTTTTTTTTTGGTTTTTCGAGGTAGGGTCTCACTCTGGCCCAGGCTGACCTGGAATTCACTATGTAGTCTCAGAGTAGCCTTGAACTCATGGCGATCCTCCTACCTCTGCCTCCCGAGTGCTGGGATTAAAGGTGTGCGCCACCACGCCCGGCTAGGCTCAGCTTTTTTTTTTTTTCCCACGAAGCCACTCAAAGGAATTGGTAATACATTGATAGCGCACAGTAGGAAGGCAGAGATAGGAGGATCGCCGTGAGTTCAAGGCCACCCTGAGACTACATAGTGAATTCTAGGTCAGCCTGGGCTACAGCTAGACCCTACCTTGAAAAAAATAATAATAATAACAGAGCTGGACGTGGTGGCGCACGCCTTTAATCCCAGCACTCAGGAGGCAGAGGTAGGAGGATCGCTGTGAGTTCGAGGCCACCCTGAGACTACAGAGTGAATTCCAGGTCAGCCTGAGCTAGAGTGAGACCCTACCTCGAAAAACAAAAACAAAAACAACAAAATAATCAATAACAAAATAAAATAAAAAATAGAAAGTGGCTGAGGTGCTGGGTATGGTGGCATATGCCTTTAATTCCATCATTTGGGAGGATCCCCAAGAGTATAAGGTCATCCTGGGCTACACAGCAAGACCCTGCCTCAAAAAAAAAGTGGGGGAAGACTAGGGCCATAACTCAATTTACTTCCCTCGCATGTGTGAGGCCCTGGGTTTGATCGCTACTTCCCCCACAAGCGTGCATGCGCACACACACACACACACACACACACACACAAAGTGAAAAGTAAGAGCTCATTAAATGGGGGGAAGAAACTAAAGTGTGATCAAAGCAATAGTCAGGTGAACTAGGTTGAGTCTGAACTAGAGTGACCCAAGGGAAGGAGGCTATGAGGTGTGGCCAGGTGGTTGTGGTGGCTAAGCCTTAGGTTAGGCTGCAGAATAATAGATCCTGAAGTCAGAAAGTTATAGAGGGTGTTAATAGTTAATTACAGATGAACTGTTATAAAAAGTGTGGCCTTGAACTCATGGTGATCCTCCTACCTCTGCATCCCGAGATGCTGGATTAAAGGGGTGCACCACCACGCCCGGTCCAATTTAATAATTTTTTTAATCACTAAAGAAAATTAATAGCCACATGTAGTGGCACACATGCCTTTAATCCCAGCACTCAGGAGGCAGAGGTAAGAGGATCGTTGTGAGTTTGCGGCCAGCCTGGGACTACAGAGTGAGTTCCAGGTAAACCTGGGCAACAGTGAGACCCTATATCTCAACCTCCCCCAACCCCCACCGAAAAAAAAAAAAAAAAAAAAAATAAAGAAAATTAACAGCCAGCAGGAACTTAAAGCCCATTACTGGACAGTCTAAGAGCATTTTGGAAAGAGGATGGGAAAGCTTGATCCTTTCCTAGGCCCTGCAGCTTTGGACCAAATAAATACCAAGGCCTTTCCTCCCCTGACCCCAATGCATCCCACCTAGACCCTTCTACCTGTTGTACACGTCCTTGCTGAGACCCAGTGCTGACACCTTCACCTGCCGCTGGGCACTGACCAGGCAGTTCCGAGCAGCCAAGTCCTTGTGCACAAACCGGTTATTGGACAGGTGCTCCATGCCCAGGGCCACCTGGGTGCACAGGGCCACCTGGGGAGAGAAAGAGCCTGTTCAAACAACAGTCCAGGACTAGGAGTTAAGATAGCTACCCTGATACACCCCTTGGTCATTGCCACTGCAGTGCCATTGGAACACTGCTTAGGAAGACCCAAAACACAATAGCCTTGGCTGCCTTCCTCAGAAAAATATAGGGTAATATAGCATGTACCTCACTGGATTGGTTTTGTGTGTGTGTGGTATGCATGCATGTTCACATGTGTGTGTACATGTTCATGCCCAATGTCTTCCTCAGTAACAGTCCACCTTGATTTTTTTTTCCTAAGGTAGTCTCACTGTAGTCCAGGCTGACCTGGAATTCACTCTGTGGTCTCAGGCTGGCCTCAGACTCATGGCGATCCTCCTACCTCCCAAGTACTGGGATTAAAGGTTTGCGCCACCACACCCGGCTATTTTATTCATTTATTTGTAAAATATTTTACTTACTTATTAGAGAGAGAGAGAATGGGTATGCCAGGGCCTCTGGCCACTGCAAATGAACTCCAGACACATGAACCACCTTGTGCATCTGGCTTTACGTGGGTAATGGGGAATCAAACCTGGGTCCTTTCACTTTTACAGCCTCTCATTTTATTTACTTATTTTGGTGTGTGTATGTGTGTGGTCTGTGCACGTGCTGCTACACTTGGCCTTTACATGGGTTTTGAGACCTGAACTTGGATCTCGTGCACCAAGTACTTTTTAGCAACTGAACCATCTCCCCAGCCCCTGTTGTTTTTTAGAGTAGAGACAAAGTCTCATTGCATTGCTCAAGCCAACCCTGAACTACTGGTCGCAAGGGATCCACGTTTCTTCTGTGATCCTGCCGACTGATCCCAGGGCCTTGCTCAGGCTAAGTAAGCACTCTACCACTGAACTATCTGCTCAGTTCTCTTTTTACTTTTTTTTTTTTTTTTATTATTTTATTTATTTTTTTGGAGAGAGACACAGAGACAGACAGAGAGACACATAGAGATGGGCGCGCCAGCAGTCTCTCAGCTGCTGTGAAAACGAAATCCAGATGCGTGCGCCCCCTTGTGGGCAAGTGCGGCATTGCGCCCTTGCGTCACTTTGCATCTGGCTAAACGTGGGACCTGGAGATTGGAACCGGGTTCTTAGCCTTAGCAGGCAGGCGCCTTAACCGCTAAGCCATCTCTCCAGTCCCCTTTTACTTTTTATGAGGGGAAGGGTATGTGTTATCTGTATGTGTATGTGGTGTGCAGAGATGTGCGTGTGCACACACTCAAGTGGAGGCCAGAAGGACATCAACTTTTCCACCCTATTTCCTTGAGACAGTGTCTTTCACTGAATTTGGAGCTCCCCCTCCCCCAAGTAGGGTCTTGCTCTAGCCCAGGCTGAACCTGGAATTCACTATGTAGTCTCAGGGTGGCCTTGAACTCACGGTAATCCTCCTACCTCTGCCTCTCGGGTGTTGGGATTAAAGGCGTGCGCCACCACTAGCTGGAAGCCCCAGCGATCCTCATGTCTCTTCCCTCCCTCAGCACTGGAGTCACAGATATGTGAGGTAATGCCCAGCCTTTTACGTGCGTGCTAGGGATAGAATTCAGGTCCTCATGTTTGTGCAAGCCATCTCTCCAGCACCCCCTTTTACTTCTTAAAAAAGATCTTGGCCCGGAGAGATGGCTTAGTGGTTATGAAGCTTGCTGGCAAAGCCAAGGGACCCAAGTTCGATTCCCCAGTACCCACGTAAAGCTGGATGTACAGGGTAGTACATGCACCTGGAGTTTTGATGCCACTTTGTGCCTCTTGCTTTATGTGGGTACTGGGGAATCGAACCAAGGCCATCAGGTGTTACAAACAAGTGCCTTTAATCTCTGAACCATCTCTCCAGATCTACCTATTTTTTTTATGCGAGGGAGCAGGGATGGGGGGAATTGGCACACCAGTGCCTTTAGCCACTGCAATTAACTCCAGATGTGTGCACCCCCTTGTGCACATGTACAACCTTGTGTGCTTACATCACTATGTGTGTGGCTTACATGGGACCTGGAGAATCGAACATGAATCCTTAGGCTTTGCAAGCAAGCACCTTTAACTGCTAAGCCATTTGCCTGCAAAGCCAAAGGACCCTGGTTCGATTCCCCAGGACCCACATTAGCCTGATGTACAAGGTGGCACATGCATCTGGAGTTTGTTTGCAGTGGCTGGAGGCCCTGGCATGCCCATTCTCTTCCTCTCTCTCTCTCTCTCTGCCTTGCTCTCTGAAAGAAAGAAAGAAAGAAAGAAAGAAAGAAAGAAAGAAAGAAAGAAAGAGAGAGAGAAAGAAAAAATATATATATTATTTATGAGAGAAAGAGGCAGGGAGGGAAGGAGAAAGGGAGAGAGAGAATGGGTGCTAACCACTGCAAACAAAATCCAGATGCATGCATCACTTTATGCATCTGGCTCTACATGGCTACTGGGTAACTGAACCCAAGTCCTTAGGCTTTGCAGGCAAGTGCCTTAACTGCTGAGCCATTTCTCTAGTCCCAGACCTACTTTTTTATTTTGAGACAGGTTCTCATCACTTAAGTTGCTCAGGCTAACCTTGACTTTATGGATCCCCCTGCCTCAGCTGCCTTGGTGGCTTGGATTACAGAGTATAGGCTTGAATTACTAGGTTTGGTTAAAATCTGCATTAGAGGGCTGGAGGGATTGCCTAGCGGTTAAAGTGCTTGCCTGTAAAGCCAAAGGACCCAGGTTTGATTCCCCAGGACCCACATGAGCCAGATGCACAAAGTGGCGCATGTGTCTGGAGTTCGTTTGCAATGGCTGGAGGCCCTGGGGCACCCATTCTCTCTCTCTCTCTCCCTCCCTCTTTCTCTCTGTCAGATAAATAAATAAATAAATAAATAAATAAATAAATAAATAAATAAAATATTAGGGCTGAAGAGATGGCTTAGTGGTTAAAGTGCTTGCCTGTGAAGCCCAGGACCCACATAAGCCAGATGCACAAGGGGGCGCATGCATCTGGAGTTCATTTGCAGTGGCTGGAGGTCCTGGTGCTCCTATTCTCTTTATCTCTAATAAATAAAAATAAATATTTTTAAAAATAAAATATAAAATATTTTTTAAGTCTGCATTAGAAACAATGTTAGGCTGGGTGTGGTGGTACACCCTTTAGTTCCAGCACTTGGGAGGCAGAGGTAGGAGGATCGCTGTGACTTTAAGCCTTGCCATATGGGTCTGACATGCATTTGCAGCAGCTACTGATGCTGATGTGCCCATACATGCACACACACGCAAATAAAGAAATAAAAAGAATTAAAAAAAAAAAAAAAAAAAGAGGGCTGGAGAGATGGCTTAGCAGATAAGGCGCTTGCCTGCAAAGCCAAAGGACCTCGGTTCGACTCCCCAGGACCCA
Source organism: Orientallactaga sibirica (assembly GCA_036365145.1). Taxonomy (NCBI): domain Eukaryota; kingdom Metazoa; phylum Chordata; class Mammalia; order Rodentia; family Dipodidae; genus Orientallactaga; species Orientallactaga sibirica. The sequence goes on along the minus strand of JAEOAD010000006.1, from coordinate 12,352,519 downwards.
CATAAGCCAGATGCAGTGGCTGGAGGCCCTGGTGTGCCCATTCTCTCTCTCTCTCTCTCTCTCTCTCACTACCTGCCTATTTCTGTATCTCTATCTTGAATAAATAAATAAAAATTTAAAAATTTTTTAAAAAGAAAGAAAAAAAATATTTATTCCTATTTTGTTTTTTGAAATTTATTCTAGCCCAGGCCACCCTGGAATTCACTATGTAGTCTCAGGGTGGCCTTGAATTCACAGAAATTCTCCTGCTTCTGCCTCCCAAATGTTGGGATTAAAGGTGTGCACCAGCACACCTGGTCTAAATCAGCATTTTTAAAAGCAGTTCTTGGGCTAGAGAGATGGCTCAGTGGTTAAGGCACTTTCCTGAAAAGCCTAACGACCAGAGTTCAGTTCCCCAGTACCCACCTAATGCCAGATGCAGAAGGTGGTGCATGTGTCTTGAGTTTGTACCATCTGAAGGCCCTGAAGTGCCCATTCTCTCTGTCTCTCTTCTCTCTATCTCTCTCTGCTTGCAAATCAATCAATAAATATATTTTGAAAAATCAAAAGCTGTTCTCCTGTCTGATGCTGAACATCGTCCTTGCAGAGTGTGGAACTCAATTTATGGACACTTCCTTTTCAAATTCAAGACAATATAACAAAAACACATGGGAGAAGTATTTAGCAAAGGTGGTGGTGACTTTCAGAGCACCTCACGTGACAGGACGGAGGTAACTGACTTCCTATCTGGCTGTCACATTTTTTTTTTGTTTGCTTTCTTTTTTGGGGGTGGGGGGCGGGGGTGCAGTGTCCCATTACATGGCAGAGGTTGGCCTAGGACTCCCTATGTGACCCTGACTGGACCTGGACTCAAAATCCTGCTGCCTGAGGTTGGAGAAATGACTTAGCAGTTAAGGAGTTTGCCTATGAAGCCAAAGGACCCAGGTTCGATTCCCCAGGACCCACATAAGCCAGATATGCAAGGGGCACATACATCTAGAGTTTGTTTGCAGTGTTTAGAGGTCTGGCCTGCCCATTCTCTCTCTGTCTCTCTTCTCTCTCTCTCTCTCTGCTTGCCAAAAAAAAAAAAACCCTGCTGCCTCAAGCCCCATGAGTACCACGGTGGCAGGCAGGTGCCACCACACTCAGCCGTCAGCTTGTGTTGATCTCTCTGTCCCAGCCGCAGAAACATTACCTTGATTTTTCTCTCCTGAAGCCATTCCCTTCCTGCCATTCAACTATTTCCTGTCCTTGAGAACTAAACTCAAATGGTGTTCTCTATCAGGAAATCTTCTTTGTTAGGTACCACTGACTGCCCACCTCAGGGACACAGATGTCTTCTATCCATGCCTCCCACTCACTTCCTGTGTTGTACCTTAGTCTGTAATGTCACACTCTTTTTTTTTTTAATGTTTATTTATTTATTTGCAAGTAGAGAGAGAGAGAGATAGAAGAGAGGCAGACAGAGAGAGAATGGGCATGCCAGGTCATCTACCCACTGCAAATGAACTCAATGCATGCGCCCCCTTGTGCATCTGGCTTACGTGGGTCCTGGAGAATCGAACGGGGATCCTTTGGCTTCACAGGCAAATGCCTTAACCACTAAGCCATTTCTCCAGCCCTAATGTCACACTCTTTTATCCAATCGCCCCTCTAGATGTAAGTGCCCAAGGGTCTGAAGCACACTCATGTAAGACCCTTCCACACTCTGACCAAAAAGACCCATTCAAGGCCATGGCCAGCTGCTTCTCTTGCTCAGAGCTGGAGGCATGTGGGTGTCCTGCTCTAACAGAAGCTCGCAAAGGCCAGAGCAACGGCCTTTTATGTGAAGCCAACAGGATCATAGCAAGCTACTTGCAAGCCACAGAACTGGGACAAGTCACCCAACTTCTGCAAGCCTCGGTTTCTTTGTCCATGCAATGGAGACCGTAACATATTTCAGGGGAGCGCTGTGATAATTAGCACATGTAAAGTACTTACCACAAGGCCAGGCTCCACGGGACACTGAGTGGAGGTCACCACTATAACTATCACACTCCTTGTTCCTAGTCTACTGAGGACCGTCCCTCCCCCCTCCCCTTACCTTCTGCTTGGTGCTGAGAGGCTGGGACTTCAGTTTTTCATCCTTGCTTTTGGAAATCCTCAGGAATTGTTTCAGATCTCCCTAAGGAAAGAGCCACACATCTGTGTCAGGGCGTGGACTCCTCTGCCTGGAGGTGGTGACAAATCCTGACCTCAATGCCCATGCAGCCTGCACTCCAGTGGCCAACTTCACCAGCATGTGAGAATTAAAACTGCCTTCTAGATGTTCTCTCATTTGGTCCCTGTTATCATCTTAAGAGTCTCTGGCCTTGGAGCCAGGAGGAAAACACAACCCCTTATCCAGTCCTCATCAATCCTAGAAAGGAACTCCCGTCTCCTAGGGGCTTACAACGTAACAGCCAGAAACAAAGCACGCTAGGCAGGAGAAACACAGCCGTAGTGCTCCAAGGCCTTGTTAAGGGACAGATTGAGAATGTCTCCTCCCCTGTCTGGTCCACATCTGAGGGATTAGACAGACAGGTAAAGCAGTTTGAGGACCAAGCGGATCAGGGCCCAGAACTGATGGGGAGTGAGGAAGGGAAGCTCCGGGAATGGCAACTGGGGAGGTAGGAGAAGGCTGGAGGTAGGGCTGACACTTGACCCAGGAGAGCAACTGGGGAATAGAGAAGGGAGAGGAAGGGGGGAAGGCAAGAAGAGAAAGAGGAAGGAGAGGGGAGGGAAGAGAAGAAGGGACAAAAGAAGAAATGAAAGGATCAAAGGGAGGGAGGGAGGAAAAGAAGGAGGGAAAAAGGGAGGGAGAAAGAAGGAAGGGAGGGAAGAAGAAAGGAAGATAGAGAAAGAGGAGGGAGGGAGGGAAGGAGAAAAAGAAGGAAGGAAAGAAGGGAGGAAGGGAGAGAGGGAGGGGGAGAAAATAAAGAGAGGCAAGGAGGAAGAAAGAAAAGACCCTCCAGGTTCAGACAAACACTGCCAAGTGGTGACAAACCCTGGGAAATAAAAAATGATAACTTAAGACGGGCATGGTGGCGCACACCTTTAATCCCAGCACTGGGGAGGCAGAGGTAGGAGGATCGCCGAGAGTTCGAGGCCACCCTGAGACTACATAGTGAATTCCAGGTCAGCCTGGGCTAGAGCGAGACCCTACCTTGAAAAACCAAAAAAAAAAAAAAAAAAAAAAAGAAATGAAAGGATCAAAGGGAGGGAGGGAGGAAAAAAGGAGGGGAAAAGGGAGGGAGAAAGGAGGGAGGGAGGGAAGAAGAAAGGAAGATAGAGAAAGAGGAGGGAGGGAAGGAGAAAAAGAAGGAAGGAAAGAAGGGAGGAAGGGAGAGAGGGAGGGGGAGAAAATAAAGAGAGGCAAGGAGGAAGAAAGAAAAGACCCTCCAGGTTCAGACAAACACTGCCAAGTGGTGACAAACCCTGGGAAATAAAAAATGATAACTTAAGACGGGCATGGTGGCGCACACCTTTAATCCCAGCACTGGGGAGGCAGAGCTAGGAGGATCACCGTGAGTTCCAGGCCACCCTGAGACTACATAGTGAATTCCTGGTCAGCCTGGACTAGAGTGAAAACCTACCTCAAAAAAAAAAAAAAAGATTAATGAAAACTACTATCAGAAGGAGGGTCTGGAAGGCATCACGGAGAGTCAAGAGTAAGAGCCCCCAGAACCTGGGACTGATGTCCTGACGAACAGGAGGAATGGAGTGTGTAAAGGAAAGTCAGGTGCAGGGAGCTGGGTGGGCGGCTCTCCTAGCAGGACACCATCGTGAGGTGGTAAGAGGAGGCAGCTGGAGGTTCAGGCAGAGTCAACAAGAGGCAAGACCTCCATAGTGTCTCAGACTCTGAACCCCTTCCCCATCAGCACACTGCCTAGACCAAGACCCCGAGAGATCCTCAGCCCACAGCATACCAGGTCCACGTACTCCAGCACCATGTAGTGGGGTTCAGCCTCCCGGCACAGCCCCAAAAGCCGCACCACGTTGGCATGGTTCAGCTTCCCGAACATCTCAAACTCCCTCCGGAAGTCCAGCTGCTGCTGCTCGTCCTTGCTCTGCAGGCTCTTCACGAGCACCAGGGTCTCGGCCACACCTTCCTCCAAGCCCTGCGCCTTTGCCAGGAACACCTCCCCGAACTCGCTTTTCCCTGTGGGCGAAGGTCCGTGTCACCAGCTGCATTCACCAGGCAGAGGAAGCTGCTGACTCAGGGATGGGCCTTCAGCCTCTCATATAGCATGAGGCTAGCCCCTTTCTGCTGGAGGACTCCCCACCCCTTCCTGGCTTCACTGTCCAAGAATAAAAATGAAGTGGTTGAAGCAATACTGTTTTCCAAAAGACGGTTTGCACGAGTTATTGGCGGCTCAGGATAAATGTCTTCACAGTCATAAGCTTTAATTCCACTAGGAAAAATTAACTAGCACAAACCCATAATTTCTCACATTTCTTTCCTAGAACAAAACCAATTTTAGTTTTTAATTCTTGTTTTTAAAAATTATTTATTATTTATTACCAAGAAGAGAGAGAATGGGAGAAGGGAGAGAGAGTGTGAGAGAATATGGGTACACCACGGCCTTCTGCCACTACAAATGAACTCCAGATGAATGTGCCACTTTGTGCATCTAACTTTAGGTAGGTACTGGGAGTTGAACCCAGGCTTGTCAGGTTTAGCAAGCAAGTGCTCTTAACCACTAAGCCATCTCTCCAGCCCACTTTATTTACTGAGGCAGGTTCTCTCAGTTGAATCCAGAGTTCACTGATTCACTAATCTAGACAGCAGCCTGCCCCAGGTCCCCTCCCCTATCTCTGCCTCTTGAGTGCTGGGATTACAGGCAGACCACCATACCCACCAGCATTTACATGGGCTTTAAGAGTTCAAAGTCTGGTCCTCATGCTTGCATAGCATTCTATAGATAGAATACAAAAATGACATAGTGCGGGCTGGAGAGATAGCTCAGCGGTTAAGGTGCTTGCCTACAAAGCCTAAGGACCCAAGTTTGAGTCCCAGATGCACAAAGGTGGCACATACATCTGGAACCTCTTCGCAGTGGCTGGAGGAGGTCTGGCCTGCCCATTCTCTCTCTGTCTCTCTTCTCTCTCTCTCTCTCTCTGCTTGCCAAAAAAAAAAAAAACCCTGCTGCCTCAAGCCCCATGAGTACCACGGTGGCAGGCAGGTGCCACCACACTCAGCCGTCAGCTTGTGTTGATCTCTCTGTCCCAGCCGCAGAAACATTACCTTGATTTTTCTCTCCTGAAGCCATTCCCTTCCTGCCATTCAACTATTTCCTGTCCTTGAGAACTAAACTCAAATGGTGTTCTCTATCAGGAAATCTTCTTTGTTAGGTACCACTGACTGCCCACCTCAGGGACACAGATGTCTTCTATCCATGCCTCCCACTCACTTCCTGTGTTGTACCTTAGTCTGTAATGTCACACTCTTTTTTTTTTTTTTTGTTTATTTATTTGCAAGTAGAGAGAGAGAGAGATAGAAGAGAGGCAGACAGAGAGAGAATGGGCATGCCAGGTCATCTACCCACTGCAAATGAACTCAATGCATGCGCCCCCTTGTGCATCTGGCTTACGTGGGTCCTGGAGAATCGAACGGGGATCCTTTGGCTTCACAGGCAAATGCCTTAACCACTAAGCCATTTCTCCAGCCCTAATGTCACACTCTTTTATCCAATCGCCCCTCTAGATGTAAGTGCCCAAGGGTCTGAAGCACACTCATGTAAGACCCTTCCACACTCTGACCAAAAAGACCCATTCAAGGCCATGGCCAGCTGCTTCTCTTGCTCAGAGCTGGAGGCATGTGGGTGTCCTGCTCTAACAGAAGCTCGCAAAGGCCAGAGCAACGGCCTTTTATGTGAAGCCAACAGGATCATAGCAAGCTACTTGCAAGCCACAGAACTGGGACAAGTCACCCAACTTCTGCAAGCCTCGGTTTCTTTGTCCATGCAATGGAGACCGTAACATATTTCAGGGCGCTGTGATAATTAGCACATGTAAAGTACTTACCACAAGGCCAGGCTCCACGGGACACTGGTGGAGGTCACCACTATAACTATCACACTCCTTGTTCCTAGTCTACTGAGGACCGTCCCTCCCCCCTCCCCTTACCTTCTGCTTGGTGCTGAGAGGCTGGGACTTCAGTTTTTCATCCTTGCTCTTGGAAATCCTCAGGAATTGTTTCAGATCTCCCTAAGGAAAGAGCCACACATCTGTGTCAGGGCGTGGACTCCTCTGCCTGGAGGTGGTGACAAATCCTGACCTCAATGCCCATGCAGCCTGCACTCCAGTGGCCAACTTCACCAGCATGTGAGAATTAAAACTGCCTTCTAGATGTTCTCTCATTTGGTCCCTGTTATCATCTTAAGAGTCTCTGGCCTTGGAGCCAGGAGGAAAACACAACCCCTTATCCAGTCCTCATCAATCCTAGAAAGGAACTCCCGTCTCCTAGGGGCTTACAACGTAACAGCCAGAAACAAAGCACGCTAGGCAGGAGAAACACAGCCGTAGTGCTCCAAGGCCTTGTTAAGGGACAGATTGAGAATGTCTCCTCTCCCTGTCTGGTCCACATCTGAGGGATTAGACAGACAGGTAAAGCAGTTTGAGGACCAAGCGGATCAGGCCCAGAACTGATGGGGAGTGAGGAAGGAAGCTCGGGAATGGCAACTGGGGAGGTAGGAGAAGGCTGGAGGTAGGGCTGACACTTGACCCAGGAGAGCAACTGGGGAATAGAGAAGGGAGAGGAAGGGGGAAGGCAAGAAGAGAAAGAGGAAGGAGAGGGGGAGGGAAGAGAAGAAGGGACAAAAGAAGAAATGAAAGGATCAAAGGGAGGGAGGGAGGAAAAGAAGGAGGGAAAAAGGGAGGAGAAAGAAGGAAGGAGGGAAGAAGAAAGGAAGATAGAGAAAGAGGAGGGAGGGAGGGGAAGGAGAAAAAGAAGGAAGGAAAGAAGGGAGGAAGGGAGAGAGGAGGGGGGGAGAAAATAAAGAGAGGCAAGGAGGAAGAAAGAAAAAGACCCTCCAGGTTCAGACAAACACTGCCAAGTGGTGACAAACCCTGGGAAATAAAAAATGATAACTTAAGACGGGGCATGGTGGCGCACACCTTTAATCCCAGCACTGGGGAGGCAGAGGTAGGAGGATCGCCGAGAGTTCGAGGCCACCCTGAGACTACATAGTGAATTCCAGGTCAGCCTGGGCTAGGCGAGACCCTACCTTGAAAAACCAAAAAAAAAAAAAAAAAAAAAAAGAAGAAATGAAAGGATCAAAGGGAGGGGAGGAGGAAAAAGGAGGGGAAAAGGGAGGGAGAAAGGAGGGAGGGAGGAAGAAGAAAGGAAGATAGAGAAAGAGAGGAGGGAGGGAAGGAGAAAAAGAAGGAAGGAAAGAAGGAGGAAGGGAGAGAGGAGGGGAGAAAATAAAGAGAGGCAAGGAGGAAGAAAGAAAAGACCCTCCAGGTTCAGACAAACACTGCCAAGTGGTGACAAACCCTGGGAAATAAAAATGATAACTTAAGACGGGCATGGTGGCGCCACACCTTTAATCCCAGCACTGGGGAGGCAGAGCTAGGAGGATCACCGTGAGTTCCAGGCCACCCTGAGACTACATAGTGAATTCCTGGTCAGCCTGGACTAGAGTGAAAACCTACCTCAAAAAAAAAAAAAAAAAAAAAGATTAATGAAAACTACTATCAGAAGGAGGGTCTGGAAGGCATCACGGAGAGTCAAGAGTAAGAGCCCCCAGAACCTGGGACTGATGTCCTGACGAACAGGAGGAATGGAGTGTGTAAAGGAAAGTCAGGTGCAGGGAGCTGGGTGGGCGGCTCTCCTAGCAGGACACCATCGTGAGGTGGTAAGAGGAGGCAGCTGGAGGTTCAGGCAGAGTCAACAAGAGGCAAGACCTCCATAGTGTCTCAGACTCTGAACCCCTTCCCCATCAGCACACTGCCTAGACCAAGACCCCGAGAGATCCTCAGCCCACAGCATACCAGGTCCACGTACTCCAGCACCATGTAGTGGGGTTCAGCCTCCCGGCACAGCCCCAAAAGCCGCACCACGTTGGCATGGTTCAGCTTCCCGAACATCTCAAACTCCCTCCGGAAGTCCAGCTGCTGCTGCTCGTCCTTGCTCTGCAGGCTCTTCACGAGCACCAGGGTCTCGGCCACACCTTCCTCCAAGCCCTGCGCCTTTGCCAGGAACACCTCCCGAACTCCTTTTCCCTGTGGGCGAAGGTCCGTGTCACCAGCTGCATTCACCAGGCAGAGGAAGCTGCTGACTCAGGGATGGGCCTTCAGCCTCTCATATAGCATGAGGCTAGCCCCTTTCTGCTGGAGGACTCCCCACCCCTTCCTGGCTTCACTGTCCAAGAATAAAAATGAAGTGGTTGAAGCAATACTGTTTTCCAAAAGACGGTTTGCACGAGTTATTGGCGGCTCAGGATAAATGTCTTCACAGTCATAAGCTTTAATTCCACTAGGAAAAATTAACTAGCACAAACCCATAATTTCTCACATTTCTTTCCTAGAACAAAACCAATTTTAGTTTTTAATTCTTGTTTTTAAAAATTATTTATTATTTATTACCAAGAAGAGAGAGAATGGGAGAAGGGAGAGAGAGTGTGTGAGAGAATATGGGTACACCACGGCCTTCTGCCACTACAAATGAACTCCAGATGAATGTGCCACTTTGTGCATCTAACTTTAGGTAGGTACTGGGGAGTTGAACCCAGGCTTGTCAGGTTTAGCAAGCAAGTGCTCTTAACCACTAAGCCATCTCTCCAGCCCACTTTATTTACTGAGGCAGGTTCTCTCAGTTGAATCCAGAGTTCACTGATTCACTAATCTAGACAGCAGCCTGCCCCAGGTCCCCCCTCCCCTATCTCTGCCTCTTGAGTGCTGGGATTACAGGCAGACCACCATACCCACCAGCATTTACATGGGCTTTAAGAGTTCAAAGTCTGGTCCTCATGCTTGCATAGCATTCTATAGATAGAATACAAAAATGACATAGTGCGGGCTGGAGAGATAGCTCAGCGGTTAAGGTGCTTGCCTACAAAGCCTAAGGACCCAAGTTTGAGTCCCAGATGCACAAAGGTGGCACATACATCTGGAACCTCTTCGCAGTGGCTGGAGGCCCTGACATGCCCCTCCCCTGTGTCTGTCTCTCTCCTTCTCTGCTTGCAAATAAAGAAGAATAGCCAGGTGTGGTAGCACATGGCATTGGTCCTAGCACTCAGGTGGCAGAGATATGAGGATCACCACCTGAGACTATATAGTGGATTCCAGATCAGCCTGGGCTAGAGAGACCCTAACCTTGAAAAAAAAATTTTTTTTTTAATTTTTTAAAGAGAATGGCACAGGGGTGGAGAGATGGCTTAGCGGCTAAGGCGCCTGCCTGCTAAGCCTAAGAATGCTGGTTCCATTGTCCAGCTGTTCCAATCTCCAGGTCCCACATTCAGCCAGATGCAAAGTGACGCAAGGGTGCAATGCCGCACTTGCCCACAAGGGGGCACACACATCTGGATTTCGTTCACAGCAGCTGAGAGACTGCTGGCGTGCCCATCTCTGTCTCCCTCTCCAAAAATAAAATAAAATAAAATTTTTAAAAATTTTTAGAAAAAAAAAAAGAGAATGGCACAAAATTTTAAAAGAGAATGGCATAATGTATGTGATGTAGGGGTGAGACCAATACAGAGGGGACATCTTGAAGATGTCTATCTGTGTGCCACCAGCTCTAACACGTTAGGTTTTGGAGACATCAGAACCACTACTAGCCCATTACTCAACCTCAAGAGCAGTGCTCCGCAGGGAAGCAGGGGCAGCCGTAACCAAGGCAACATACCCAGCGTGGTGATAGCCTGCAGGCTGGCCCTCGGAAAGTGCATCTTGTCGCTTGTGCTGTGACGCTTGTTGGCGGCTGCAGGGCCAGATCCCAAGCTGGTCAAGGCCACTTCCTCTTGGATCTCTGCTGATGGCTGTCCATTCTGCAAGGGCCCACCTGGAAACCAGGGACACAGAGGAAGAAGACGATGAGACCTGATACTCAAGAGCCCTCAGTTCTCTCTCTCCTGGTCTCCAAAGCTGCCTGCTAACATGGGTCCAATCTGTGTTCCGCATGAACTAGCCAATCCCGCAGGTAACTGATCCACACACTAGTTATTAGGAATCGCCCCAAATTCCTAACTGGGGGTGAGGTGGACTCAAACATTCCTTAAGGCGTGCTCACTTATGGACGCAACTAAGAGCTCCTTCGTGAACAGACCGTCAGGAGGCTAATCTCAATCACCTGCCCAGAATGTCACTTCGACACAAGTCTTTAGGTTTTCATGGAATCTCCTTTGCACAAAGCCCTTTAACAAACACCAAGGGGAAAAAACACCAGGTGGAGTCAGCCACTGATCCTGAATGCCTAAGATGTTTAGAGACTCAGCAATGCCCCCAGGGAGTTGCTAGTTATGGGAGGGGTGAAGAGGAGAGAGGCGACAGACAAGATTGCCTTGGGGTGGGGGGACTCTCAGACTAACAAGAGAGAAAAGATGTATAAACAGAACCATGAACGCATGCACCAATCGTACCTGTGGTTTAGCGCTGCGAGAGAAGTCAAGAAAACAGGCGGCTGGCCCAAGAGGCTCCAATGAGGAAGTCCCCCACCCGGGCTGTTCAGAAGCCAAGGCCCTGGGAATGGGCCAACTCCAGGCTTCCAGTTAGGGGTGGAGGAACCCCCAGGCACTGATTTCCTGCAGTAATATTGTGCTCTTTCCCTTCCTCCACAGCTGGCCACAGGAGGGCGCTGTGCACCTACGCCGGCTCTCCCAAACCCCCAGTCCCTGGAGGGATTCTCACCATTGAGGCACTCCATCTCGGGCTCCTCGCCCTCAGGTTGCTTCTGCAGCCTCTTAGCTTTACAGCGCTTCTTGCAGTAGAACATGAGGCCCAGAACGGCTATGATGTAGGCTACCGCAGCACCCACTGACAGCCCAATGGTCTGGATCATCTTGTAAGGGGGAGGGCTGCCGGGACCCTCGGAGTCCTCCAGCAGGGGCTTGTCTGAAAGGATACAGAGAGAGGTCTGGGCATGTGCCATGAAAGCAAACCAAGGCATATATGTATGTATGTATGTATGTATGTATGTATGTATGTATGTATGTATGCATGCATGTGTGTATGTATATGTATATGTATATGTATATGTATATGTATATGTATATGTATATGTATATGTATATGTATATATGACACTTTCAGACACTCAATAGTCTAACCAAGCCCGAGAGAGCCTCAGAGCATCCGCACTTTTTTTTTTTTTTTTTTTTTGAGGTAGGGTCTCACTCTAGCCCAGGCTGACCTGGAAATTACTGTATTCTCAGGGTGGCTTCGAACTCACGGCGATCCTCCTACCTCTGCCTCCCGAGTGCTAGGATTAAAGGCGTGTGCCACCAAGCCCAGCCTCCGAAACTGACTTTTACAGAGGCAGGCAGGACCTCCTGCCCCACTGAGGTGACAGGAAGGCTCTGAAACAGGTGAGGACGGTGAGTCTTAAGCTGGGTGGATGTCAGCACCCAAGACACAGGACAGGTGTGAAAACACACCTGACAGGGCACCACCACAAATCTACACTCTGTTAATAAGCTTCCTAAGTGAACAAAACAAAACAAACAGGGCTGGAGGGATGGCTTAGCAGTTAAGGTACTTGCCTGAAAAGCCAAAAGACCCAGGTTCAATTTCCCAGGACCCATGTAAGCCAGATGCACAATGGAGGTGCATGCATCTGGAGTTCACTGCCAGTGGCTGGAGGCCCTGGGGCACCCATTCTCTCTGTCTTGCAAATAAATAAATAAAATATTTTTAAAAAATTTTAAAAGCCAGCGTGGTGGCGCATGCCTTTAATCCCAGCACTTGGGAGGCAGAGGTAGGAGTATCGCTGTGAATTTGAGTCCACCCTGAGACTACATAGTAAATTCCAGGTCAGCCTGGGCTAGAGCAAGACCCTACCTTCAAAAACCAAAAATAGGGCTGGAGAGATGGCTTAGCAGTTAAGGTGCATGCTTGCGAAGCCTAAGGACCCAGGTTCAATTCTCCAAGTCCCACATAAGCCAGGCGCATATGGTGGCACGTATGTCTGGAGTTTGTTTGCAGTGGCTACAGGCCCTGGCACACCCATTCTCACTCACTCTCTCTCCCCCTCTCTCTGTCTCAAAGAAATAAATAAAAAATCTTTAAAAACCAGAAAAAAACAAAAAGAAATAATAAATAAATAATTCCCCCACCACAAAAATCGTTTAAATGTCATCTGTATCTACATAGAGGACATCACTGGTTGTAAAATGAGAAAGAATTCTGGCCCACCCCTTCCTGTGTAGCAGGACACCATTCCCAGCGCATACCCACGACGTAGAGTGGGGCCTCCGTGTGCCTGATGTTGCAGCTGTTGCCTGCGATGCAGGTGTAGCGGCCCGAGTCCTCAGGGGCCACATCATGGATGACCAGGGAACCATTCTGGAAGATGTGCATCCTGCCGGGAGACAAGTCACAGCGCTGCCCACCTGGAGGGCTCCCAGGGAGCTTCAGCTGTAGGAGAGGAAAGAGAGGGTATAGAATGGGGGCAGCCCTACCTGGGTCCCAGCTTGGTGGGGTCCAGAATGCGGTCTTTGCCCTTCCACTGAATGAGTGGCTTGGGGTCCCCCTGGGCCTCGCATCGCAACAGCGCCGTGTGGCCCTGGTACACGGTTGTACGCTCTGGCTCCACCTTGAAGGTGATGAAAACTGAACGGGAAGAGACCAGAGAGGGGCAAGGAATGGTAAGCGATGGGGCCAGCAGGGTGCAAGCTGTTGCTCCCCAGGCCCAGCCAGCCCTGGCCCCAGAGTCCTGTCACGGTCGCACCTGCCACGGTGAGCTGGACATGGGCACGGATCTGTCCCTGTGGTCCATTAGAAGCAATGCAAGTGTAGTTGCCAGCATCATCTCGGGTTACCCGGGCAAAGTGTAGGGTGCCAGCATTGTCTGTCACCCATTCAGGAAGGCTACTTCCATCTGCAGGGGCAATGAGGAGAAATGAAGAATCAGACTGGTGGCTGGCAAGGTCTTTTGGTGGCTCAACTCTCATCAAACCAAGCCATTATTCCTGACCACCCACAAGCAAAGGCCAAACTCGAAGTCCTCTATTATACTGCTTTTCCAATTTTCCACTTTCACACCTTCTTTATTTATTTTTTTTTAAATATTTATGGGACTGGAGGGATAGCTTAGTGGTTAAGGCATTTGTCTGCAAAGCCAAAGGACCCAGGTTCGATTCCCCAGGACCCATGTTAGCCAGGTGCACAAGGGGGCGCACGCATCATCTGGAGTTAGTTTTCAGTGGCTGGAGGCCCTGGCCACCCATTCTTTCTCTCTCTCTCCCCCTCTTTCTCTGTTAAATAAATAAATAAATAAATAAATAAATAAAAACTATTTTTTAAATTATTTATTTATTTATTAAGAGAGAGAAAAAAAGAGGCAGAGAGAATGTGCCACCATGTGCATCTGGCTTACGTGGTACTGGGGAATTGAACCTGGGTCCTTAGATTTCACAGGCAAGTGTCTTAACCCCTAAACCATCTCTCTAGCCTCCACATCTTTTTTTCCACCCATGCAATATCCACACTGGTGTATGTGTGTCTGTTTGAGACAGATATAGCCCTGGCTGGCCTGGAACAATTTAAGTAAGAGCATCCTGAAGCCTTTAATTCCAGCACTCGGGAGGCAGAAGTAAGAGGATTGCTGTGAGTTCAAGGCCACCCTGAGACTACAGAGTGAATTCCAGGTCAGCCTGAGCTAGAGTGAAACCCTACCTCAAAAACCAAAAAAAAAAAAAAAGTGCTTGAGTCAGCTGTCCAATGTTTTAATTTGACTCCTTTGAAGGGTAGATAGTCCTTCCTAACTGGACTGTCAACAAATCCTCCAAAGGAGGGGGGGGGAGAGAAAGAATGGATGCATCAGAGCCTTCAGCCACTGTAAATGTAGTTCAGATCCATGCGCCACGTTGTCCATCTGGCTTATGTGGGTCCTGGGGAAATCAAACCTGGGACCTTTGGCCTCACAGGCAAATGCCTTAACAACTAAGCCATCTCTCCAGCCCCTCTTTTCTTTTTTTAAATATTGAGAGATGGCTTAGCAGATAAGGCACTTGCACTGCAGAGGTAGGAGGATCGCTGAGAGTTCAAGGCCACAGACTCAGTTCCCCAGAAGCCACCAGAGTGAAACCCTTCCTCGAAAAACCAAAAAAACAAAAATAAATAAATTCATCTGAAAAATAAATCATTTGAGATGGCTAGAGATAAGGCACCCCTGCAAAGCCTGAACCCATTCTCTTTCCCCTAATAAATAAATAAAAATAAAATATTGGTTGGGCATGGTGGTTCTCTTTCCCCCTAATAAATAAATAAAAATAAAATATTGGTTGGGCATGGTGGTGCACGCCTTTAATCCCAGCACTCGGGAGGCAGAGGTAGGAGGATTGCAATGAGTTCAAGACCACCCTGAGACTACAGAGTTAACTCCAGGTCAGCCTGGGACAGAGTGAGACCTTACCTTCAAAACCCAAATAAATAAATAAATAAATAAATAAAAAAATAAAATAAATAAAATAAAATATCGGGCTGAGAAATGGCTTAGTGGTTAAGACGTTTTCCTGTGAAGCCAAAGGACCTTGGTTCGATTCCCCAGGACCCACGTAAGCCTGATGCACAAGGTGGTGCATGCATCTGTAATTTGTTTGCAGTGACTGGAGGCCCTGGCATGCTCTCTCGCTCTCTCTCTCTCAAACAAATAAACAAATAAATTTTAAAAATATTTTATTTATTTGTTTTAAAGAGAGAGAGAATGGGTGCACCAGGGACTCTAGCCACTGCATACAAACTCCAGATGCATGTGCCACCTTATGCACCTGGCTTTTATGTGGGTACTGGGAAATCAATAGAACCGGGCTTTGTAGGTAAGCACCTTAATCACTGAGCCATCTGTAGTCCTCTTTTTCTT